>RJWH01003275.1:144799-164568 GCA_004363575.1 Solenodon paradoxus | reverse complement strand
CCACCACCACCACCACCTCCACCACCACCACCACCATCACCTCCACCACCACCACCATCACCTCCACCACCACCACCATCACCACCTCTACCTCCACCACCGCCATCATATCTTCGGTTGATAGAGCATTTTTTTATTTCCCACATAGTTTATCTCCCAACAACCTGGAGATTAGTGAGGTGAGCATGGTAAATGCTATCCCTCCAATTTCTTTCAGATGCTAAAATGGAAGACTGGAGGGGGGGCAGGGTCCTCTAAGATTATACAGAGAAACAGTGGCTGATCATGGTCTCCTATGGCTACATCTAGATCTCCATCCACTGCACTAACCTATTCCCAGTGTAGATGGAAGCAGCCACAATCGCCTATTTTCTGTGTGAATTTACGAGTAGGGAGCTTTTTGAGAAAAAATTTTTATGTTTAAAAATTGTGACTCCTTTGTGCTCTTCCAGGACTTCTCAGGTAGGGGTTGAGAAGAGTCCCGCCTCTATTGCTCAAACCCTAGGCTGGGCAGGTTTACCTGGGATGTAGACAAGAGCTTCATGCATCTAATGGCATAAAAAGGGATCTGCACACTTTTTATGACTGATTTTATTGAAAGGATATTGTAACATTATAACACTGAAGAGTTTGAAGGTGTTTTGATCAGAGACATTTAGCATGGGATGGTCTTGTGGGGGAGGTTGGAAAAGTTCATAGTACGCAGAACACTGTCCCACAAAGTGTTAATGTCAGGAGGATCTTTAGAAACCATCTGGTCCCCCTGCCCTGCCCTTTACTGAGGGGAAACTAATGCCCCAAAAGAGGAAGGGGTTGGATAGAGGTGGGACTAGAACATGGGTCTCCCGATTTCCCAGGCAATTTCAGCAGAGGTCACTTTCTGGGGAGACAAGAGGGAGGAGGGCAGGGGAGGGGCATGAAAATGAAGGGGGCCTGGGACAGTCAGACAAGAGGTATGTGGGACCCAGCCGCCTGTTGATAAGAGACCCACAATGCCATTCCAAAGGGATATTTTATCAAGATGTAATTTTCCTGCTGCAGACAGTCTTTTCTTTCTCGTGCAGATATGCTGGCTTTTGCGATAAGGCGCCTAGACATGTTCACACTAAGGCAGCCAAAACATGAGGCAGGAGGAAAAAAATTCCCCTCTTAATCTCCCCCCACCTTAGCCCACTCCCCCCTCATTTCCTCTCATTCTCTCCAAGTTCTCATGCCCCCACCCCTGAGGTTGGCTGGCCTCTTCCTGCCTTCCAGTAAGTTAGCCCGAAGGAGACAGGAAGGTATGTGGTCCAGAGCGGGTCAAAGGAGAGAAGCTTGGAGAGGCATCCCCTGGGAAAGGAGGCCCAGGCCGCAGGCTCTCCTACTCTGTGCCAGGGCGGCGCAGTGCTGGGGGATTGTCTATGGCCTTGTTCCTGGGGCCTTCTCTTCCATCCCCGCCACCTTTGTAAACCTGCTGCCGACTTCTCTCTGCTTTGGAGGTTTAAGCTGGAGGTGATTAGAGTTCCCCCACCTGCAGATTCTCTGCTCCCTGACCCCTACTCCTGACCTCTTAATCCAAGGCCTGATGGGAATTTTGGGGGAAGGGGCTACCCTGCCTCCTTCCATCTAATCACCCCCAGACTTAAGTGATCTGGCCAGACAGGAAGCTGGGGTCTACCAGCCATTGCTGAGCCAGTCTCTTCTGCTCTCTGATGGCTCTCTGGTCCTCAGTTTCCCTATCTGCCCACTGAAGGGATTAGGCTCAGCTGTCCTGGCTCTAAAGTTCTACCTCTGGACTTTCTTGGAGGGTGATGTTCTATCTTGAGTGTTGGGTGAGCTGGCTACGGAGCTCCGTGTGGGGGTGCCCCGCCCCTGCTCTGTTCAGGAAGTCCGCCCCACCCTCCACATCTGGATAGAATTTACCCCCCAAAGCAGCTCAATTACCGGTGATTTGATCAGGACAGCTCATGTGTCAGAGGGGGCCCTGGTGAAGGCTGTTCTGCCAAAGTCGAGGGTTCCTGGGCCCGGGGTCTATCCCTCACAGCCTGGGTGCCTCCCTGAGTCCCCAGGGGAGACAGGGCTGGGTGAGCAGTGCAAGGCAGGCCACAGCGGAGGGCGCCCAGGCGGGACTGCGCTGTCTCAGACCCTCATTCATTCCAAACCTGAGTCAGCTGGAGGGTGAAGGAAGATGGTGCTCCATTTCCTACCAGCTGGCCTGGGCTGGTGCTCCCTGGCAAGGCAGCGATGGTGGGTGCTTGGGGACGATGTGCTGTCTTTCAGTGTGCCTTCCCGAGGAAATCGAGGTGTGTTTAACATCTCTTATTCTGAGTGCATCACTCGAGAGCAGTGTTTCCAGCATTGAGCCTGCCCACCCCTCACCATCTACATACTCAGGAGGGTCACCCAGCCAGCCAGGCATCCGGGCTGTGCCTACCAACAGAGTGGCCTGGGTGGGGGGCGGCAGGTTTGCCTGAGGAGGGTGGACAACAGGGCTGGTAGCAGAACCTCATGCGCCTCTGCAGTGAAGGGGTCAGGCCTGTGAGACCCCATGGCTCTCCAGGAGACACGCCGTGGCTGGCCATGGACTCCTTGTGGGCCAGGAGGGCCTCGGCAGGCTGGGAAGGCCGAGTCCCCGTGCATCTCACCTGCCCACCTCCTCCCATCAGAGACTCCCCCCAGGACCACCCTGTGTGTAATCAAGCAAAGGCCGCCAGTGCGATTGAGACCCGAGGTTTGCCGTGGGGAGTGGAAAGTCTGCATCTCACTCCCAAGGGCTCCACCATCACTGGGGTGGACACGCCAACCTAAAAGACAGGTAAGAGCCCAGCAGACCTGCCATGTCCAGTCTTTCGGTAAACAGTTCAGCCTCGTGTGGTTGTCAGGGATGGGCTGGCATTGCGCTGTGACCCCTCTCCCACATGCACGTGTGTGCATGGCTGAGAGTGAGTGTCCTGCAAATGGCAGGTCATTAGCGTCAGGACATTAACTTCTCACTTACCTGGAAAACTTCCTAATTCAGAACCAGCCCAGAGCGCATAGGAAGCCCCACTTCTAAACACAACCTCTGAGCTGTCGCAATAAAGAGGAACAAGTCGGATGCAGTGCTGCCCAGATTACTTTGGGGAGTCCGGAGTGAGGAGGAGTGGGGAGGCCCAGGGAGGAGTGGGGTGAGGACTAGCTTTGCGGGGTTCTCGAATGCACCTCCAAATCCCTGGCTGTCCCAGGGCAGCAAGTAGCTGCTGGGGGGCTGGGATGACAAGAGCGTCTTCAGAAGGCTGACTCTGGGGGCTGATGCAGGTTACACCAAGGGCACCGGCTGACAAGGGGGCCGGTCAGGACCTGTTGGAACCCACAGGATTCAATACCAGAATCCTTCCATGACAGGACATTCCAGACAGAAAAGTCACCGTGCACTTCATCAAGCCCCCTTCACATCCTTGATGTCCCATGCTCCTTCTGATTCTGCAATGTTTATCTGCCCTGCACAGGTGAGAAAGTCTGTCCCTACACAAGGGATCTCACACAGCTATTAGTGACAAGGTGAAGTCAGGATCCCAGGTCTCTCACTCTCATATCAATGCCCTTTTTCATGAGCGTTTGGGACTCTGCTGCCAACCTACCTTTATGAAATGTAGAGACACTCAGTGGCAATGCCCATGGTTTGGGGCAGTCGGCACCCAGGCTGGGGACAGCAATGAGTGAATCCCAGGAGATATGAGAACTTATTATGTCATCGAGAAATCCTAATTGGAGGCTCAGCCCCATTTCTGACCACCTGTAGGTCTGGAGAAGCAGCTGAGCCTCTCTGAGCCTCAGTTTCCCCCAGGTGGGGAGATATGTCTGCAAAGAGTGGGACTCTGTTTTCTGCAAACCCCAGGAGGTTGTAGCATGGTCGTGCCTTAAAGGTGTAGCCCCTGCTCCTGGCCCAGGGTTGGTGCATGTTGGAGACTCAACCAGTATCATCCCAGTCAATTGCTCACATCTTTCTTGGACATTTACTCTGTGTCACGAGCTGTGCTGAAGACTCACCTTAATGAATGACTACACACTTGGTAAGAAGGGACTGAGTAGGGAAGGGGGAGTTGAGGCCACTGCTGGTGTGTGTGTGTGTGTGTGTGTGTGTGTGTGTGTGTGAGTGTGCGTGCGTAAATAAACTCCAGTAGACAAACTACAGCCCAGGAGGAAGGAGCCCTCACAGGAGGTTCTGGAAAATTTCACCAGTAAAACATACCATCAAACATACATTCCAAAGACCAGTTCAATTTTCTATTCTCCTGTCATCTTGCTGTGTGACTTCGGTCAAGGCTTGATCCTCCCTGGACCTCTGTTTTACCTCCCTGAGGACATTTGATGGCTCAAAGGACTGGGGGCTGAGCCTTCAGGGAGGGAAGCTCCTGCACCTGAGGTCTCCAGGCCTGTTGGGATCTGCCGGCCTGAAGGGGATTTCCTGGGGCCAGCCCAGTTCCCAGCCCTGCTGACGTCTCTGCTGGACAAGTGCCCAGTGTAGCATTCTAGTGGGAAAGGCAGGCGGGCACTCTCCCAGCCCACACCCTGGCCCTCCCACCGGGCCCCCCACTCCCGGGGTCTCCCCACCCCCAACCCTGAGGTGGGGAAGTCGGGGATCCCTCCGGTGGAAAGAAGAAGGCACTGCCCTCTGGCTCCAGATGCTGATTTGCTGTGTAATCTCAGGCAAGTTCCTGCCTCCTTCTGGGCCCTGGCCCCCTTCTCTGAAATAAGGAGGCAAAGATTTCCAGGATCTTTCAGAACTCTGACACTTGGGGATCCTGTTGGGGTTAAGAGGCCTGAGAAAGAAAATTGGGGAGGAGGCTGAATTCCAGGGCTGTCCCCCCAACCCCACCCAGGCTATAGAGCAGAGAGTGGATGGAGGGCAGTGGGAGAAAAAGCACCCCAGGTGTTTGGGAGAGGGGACAAGGTGGCTTGTGATTCTGGAAACATATTTATTTGTAAGTGTCCAGTGTCACTGAGGCTTTTTTTTTTTTATTTTGAGGGGGAGAGTGGGTGCTGGAGTTTGAAATGCTCCAGAAGTCAGCACTGCTTCTGCGTGTTTGCCGAGCAGAATATGGGCCGTATTTATTCATCGTTTAGCCTGAGCCCTTAAAAATATAGACGGCTAATGTCTTCAGTATGTATGAAATATCCCATATGCTTGGAAACAAAAGGGGCTCTGTTATTAAAGTTTCATTTCCACACGCCCCCTCCCCTCCCTCCCGCCCGCCCCCCTGACACCCTGCCCTCCTCCCGTCCTGCTCAGCCTGCTCCAGACAGAGCGGGAGTGAGGCGGCAGCGGGCAGCCGTGGCCGGAGGCCTGGGCACAGCTGGTCCCCGGGCAAGTGGGTGCGGATTCTGGCTCCAGGTGAGGGGGCACAGCTCAGGACAGGGGAGCAGGGCCTTTCAGTGAAAAGGGGCCTTCCGGGTCCCCAGGGTGGTCAGCAGAGGAGTGGGGGCCGAGGTGGCCTTCTTATGGGCGCCTGTGGGGCCAGGGCCCTGGCAGGGCCTGGCTGTCTGGGACGGAAATGCCCGCTCTGCTGCTAACTGAAGCCACATGTGTCTCCCAGGCAGCAGAGCAGAGACGCCGCCAAGCCTGGGGCTGGGGACTAGGGGGAGGAAAGACACAGGCTGACCCAGTTGTGTGTCCCAGGGTGGGTGAGGGTAGGAAGGAAGGTTGGGGTCGTTTGCATCTGTACAAGTGAGAGCGTGTCAGAGTGTGAGTGGACATCTGAGGTGTGCGTGTGTGCATGTTGCATGGGTGAGTGTGTGTGTGTGCATGTGCGTGTGTATGTGTGTCTGCAGCTCGCTGGAATGTCCCTGCTCACAGGGCCGAACTGAACTCTCTCTCATCCTCCTGTGGCCCAAGTCCTAGGCAGATACCTATCACCTACAGCCTGGGAGCTGCTGGCTGCCTTGTGGGAGGGTCCTGGGGTGAGAAGCCCCCCACCCCAGTTGAGTCAGTAGCGGCCCTTTGTGCTGGGACTGCTCTGTGGTCGCAGTGCTCTTGCATTCTTTTTCCTCTAGCTCAGCTCAGCTCACACCTCCACAACTCTATCCATTTCCCAGAGAGAAAGACTGAGGCTCTGAGCAGGGCTGATGACGAGCTCCCCTGATCTGTTTCATCTGGCTCAAGTGTTTCATCTTCTCCAGGAGCTCAGCCTGTGCCTTACTGTTACTTTGGAAAGGTGGGGAAACCAAGTCCAGAGGGGATATCTTGCTCACGGCATCAGGAAACAGTTTCAGGGTTGTCGTGACAGGGAGGGGTCAGGGGACATGGACTTTGGACATGGCTCTGCCCTGGGGAAAAAGGCTGGAGCCTGCATGCTGTGTTCTGTGGCAGATGGAAACACCCGTGAGGCCTGGTGGCCTGAGGGCTGAGACTGTTCCCCATCCAGAGTGACTCTTGCTGGGAGCTGGACTCTGGGTTCTGGTGGCGGCCCTGCCATGCTGTGTGGACATTTGGTGGGTCTCCTGTCTCCAGGCCTCAGTTTCCTCCTTTGGGCCAAGATCTTATTTCTTGGAGTGTGGTGTGTGCGACTCTGAGCTCAGGACATGGAGCCACATGGACGAACAGATATTAGTTTAACAGTGTCCTGTGTTATAGCCTCTGATTTTAGGGGGGAAGATGCAAAAGAATGTCAAACCAGCAGGTAGACTTAAATACTCGTAAACTAACAAAAGAACAAAGATTTGAGGCCGCTAGAAGATCCTTGGGGTCCTGCCCATTTTGGCAACAGTTTCTCGTTTTGCTTCTACCATGTGAAATGCTCACAGAGTGTGGGTTCCAGCTCTGTAGGGCCTGGATATGTGACCTACCGTGCAGACCATCCTTTTTAGGACTGTAGCTCTGTGGTTACATGAAAAGTCCAATCGCCACCTTGAAGTGTGAGTGTGTGCATGTGTGCGTGTATGTGTATGTGCATGTGGGAAGGAACTGGGGATGGAATGGGCAGAGCTGGAAAAAAGTCAGCCCATCCCAGGTGGCGGCTGGGTGTCCAAGGTCAAAGGCAGGGAGTTTGGTAAAGAGATTGTTCCCTGCCTGACATTTTCAAGTGCTTTGTCCGGCCTTGGTCTTGCTTTGAATCGCCGGGTGGGTGGGTAGGTGAGGGACCACCCTGGTTTCGGCCTTTCCTGTCATTCAGCTCCAGCTCCCTGACCACTAGCTACTTCAGTGCCAACCCAGGACCAGATGGGAGGGGCACCCTAGAGGGTGCAGTGGGTGTAAGGAGCCCCGCACGGAGCCCCCGGAGCCCCCGTCATTTCCCATGGCTGGGTTATTTGGCGCTGTTGTCACGGGTGGTGCTTCCTCTGGCCCCCTCCCCCTCACTGGCGATGCGTTTCATCACCAGCTCTCTAGGCAAGCACCGCCATGCCTCCTGCAGAAGTGGCTTCGAGGCTGTCCTTCCTTCTCTTCCTGCAACAGGCAGAGGGCTCCAAACTGGGGCTCAAGGCTGTGAACAGCGTCCTTGAACGGGGGGAAGGAACTCATGGTCCTTTCTGGAAAGGCAGCATCTGCTGAGGAAGGAACCCATGGCAAGCTCCCTGCCCTCTGGAGGCCAGTGCCAAACCAGCAGCATTGTCCTCAGTGAGGCTGAGGCAGTTCTCTGGCTCTGAGCTAGCATGGGCCCATGTTCATCTACTTCCAGAGTTCTTGTCTGCCCAGGGCAGGCAAGGGCCAAACCTGTAGTTTGGAGATCAGATTCCTGGAGGGATGGCACACACGGAATCATCCACACACCTTGGGACTGGGACCAGCTGTTTCAGACCCTGAGGAAGCAGCCGATCAGGGTCAGGGGCCCAATCCTTGCTTTTGGAACTTATCACATTCCAATCGGCCTTCAGTGGCCTTGTGGATCCCACGGAACTACTAACAGCTACACCCAAGGTCAAGGGCACAGTCCCTAAGAGGCCCAGGACAGCTCTGTGGGCGTCATTATGGAGGGAGCTGCCTGGTCAGGGAGTGGGAGGTGGCACTGCTCAGTGGGGAGGATGGGCCCTTAAAGACTAACTCTGCCTAAAGAAACATTCTCATGTAGAATTTGAAGCTGTTATACTTACCTGGCAGGGGAGAGACCGTGATCACAAAGGTGGTTTTCCTAGGGTGAGGTTTATCCATTGCACTCTAGATGTGCTGACCCTGGCAATTTCCCCAAATGGGGACACTTGACTGCATCATTTGAGGTCGTGGGGGGCCTCGTTCACACTTTATTTAATATAAATTTATAAAAATTTTAAAGATGTGCCCTGATGAAGCAGCGGTTAGGTCAATCACCTCCAAGGGAGCAAGCCACATACCCCTGGGTTTGAGTCCCTGGCCTTGGGGGGAAGCAGCAGTGTGAATAACTAAATAAAAAATGAAAAATGATGCTCCTTCCTCTTCTTTCTTCCTGTCTACTCACTTTCATTCCTGTCTGTACCTTTCCTTTAAAAGAAAATGAAACTGTTTGGATAGCTAGGGTTCACTCAAATATGTCTCCCTTGGTGGACGAAGCACTGGGTTCAGATGGAGGCAGAAGATTTGAGTTAACTGAGCTTCACCGCTCACAGTGGGGCCCTGGGCACTCCATTTCCTTAGATATCCCCCTGAATCCTCTTTCCAGAGCTGGTGAGCAGAGTGTGTAGTGGTATGAAGCGGGTACCTAGAGCGTCTCCTCCGGTCCAGGGGTGACATGATTGACTTGGGACAAAGGACGCTGGGACCTTGTTGTTGGATGAGGAAAAGAAATAGGACAGAGGTCCGCGGACCTGCGCCCCACTCCCGGGCAGCAGAGGGACACATCTCCCTCAGCTCTGCAGTCCTGATCCGTAGAGTGGGTGCTCACAGACTGTCACAGATGATGGCACAAAAGCACCGGCAACACAGATCTGACCTGATGAGTAGTAACTCAAAGGTGCCAGGCCTGTCAGCAGCTCTGTCTGCTGACCACCACTCTTCATAGGGGAGGACAGAGAGGCGTGCCCTGACATGAGGGCAGAGCACTAGTCCTTTCCCAGGCCCGCGTGCCAGGCCCAGCCCTACCTGCGCTGGCTGTGTGACTTCAAGCAGGTTACTCAACCTGTCTGAGTCTTAGTCACCTCATCTATACAATTGGAGGAGGGGAAGAACCTAGCTTATAAGACCTCTGAGGGGATCAGACAAATCCACCTCAGGCTCCTGGCACATAGTAGGTGCCCATTGAGCAGGTTCTCAGTCTCTAACAGAGATGGAGTCTCTCCAGGCCCTGGGCTGACCTCAGGGCCCTATGCCCCTTGAATTGCTCTCTTCATAGTCCCTCTTGTCCCCAGTCAGGTTTAAAGCCTTTGTAGGTAGTAGCCCCGTATGGCCCAGGAGGGTTTCTCCCAGGGACTGGTTTCAGGTTTCGCTACAAACATTCCCAATACCTGCTGGAGCACTTCCTGCCCCAGCCCCAGCGGGACATGGCCAGCAGCAGTGGAATGGCTCCCCACCTGAATTCTTTAGAGAAACGAGGAAGTCAGGGAAACTGAGGCTCAGACTCAGGGAGCAACATGTCAGTGAGGCAGGGATGGGAGGGCTGGAGGTGAGCATGAAACCTGGAGGACAGGGCCCTGTGCCTACCCTGCCAGGGCCTCCTCCCAGCTCTGCTCCCTGGAAGCAGGAACCTGTTAAAGGGAGACCGGAAAGGAGAGCAAGAAAGCAAAACAGAGTCAGAGACAAGCCTGGCGCTCCAAGCGCTGGGTTGTTTGCTCTAGCTCAGCCAGCTCCTGGGCCGCTCCCAGCAGTTTTGCAGACAGATGCCAGCACCACTGCCATGAGCACATGCCCATGTGTGCATACGCGCGGAGGCAGAGAGACGGTCACATGCAGACAACTGCACAGACAAACACACAGTCTCACAGGCAGATGGAGACAGAAACATATACGCGCATGCTCACACACAGATAAAAACACACTGCTGTATACACACAACACAAACACACATACACAGACGTGCACAGACGCATGGTATGGGGCTCTGAGAGGAGGGCAGGCTGGTATGGAGGGTTTCTGTGGTTCCTTCTGTCTAGGTTGCCCATATTTGAAAATGGGACAAATGGGATGGGGCTTT
The DNA here is from genome assembly GCA_004363575.1 of Solenodon paradoxus. Lineage (NCBI taxonomy): Eukaryota > Metazoa > Chordata > Mammalia > Eulipotyphla > Solenodontidae > Solenodon > Solenodon paradoxus. Next base: position 154,513 of record RJWH01003275.1, on the reverse strand, counting down.
TTGTCCCCTTCAATAGACTGGGCTGGAGGCAGCTCAACTTCCCTGCTGCTCAGGTTTATTAAAAGCGGGACATTACAGTCAGGAAGTAGGAAAACAAATGGTGCTGTCCCATTTGAAACAGGACATATGGTCAGCCTGCTTCTGCTGGCCTCTCCTTGCCCCAACGATGTCCACTAGCTCAGCCCCTCAGGGCGCTAACACCCACTGAGCACTTACCCTCAAGCTCTGCGCAATCTGTGTATAGTAACTTTTCGGTCCCCCCAGTAACCCTGAGTCGGGTACTGGGATTAGCACAGGCTTGCAGGTGGGAAAACTGGATCAGAGAAGCGAAATCTCTCACCCAAGGTCACACGGCTTGTTCAGCGGTCATGCTAGAGCGCGTCCCTGGAGCACACAGCCCGCACCTCCTCCCAGGGCACCAGAGGCTCAGCGCCAGGCACCTGCGTCTGCACTTTCTCCCCGCCCTCCACGCTCGTGAAGCAGCAGCAGAGCTGTGCCCTTTTCTCAGCTCTAGGGAAGGAACTGAGCTGCCTGCCCAAGGTCACAGGGAGGGGAAGGAACCTGGCTGGAAGTTTGCTTGTTTTTTTCTTTTAAAGGAAAGGTGCGGGGAAGCAATGAAGGGGAGAAGACAGGAAGAAAGAGGAGGAAGAAACATTTTTATTTATTTTATTTAGTTTTCTTCTTGGTTGTTCCCGTCAACCGGGCTGTGAACCTAAGTCCTTGGGATGCATGTGAACTGCGTCCAAACTCCACTCCACAGCCGTGGGGGTGCCGTGTGTGCGTGCTGCAGGGAGGAGAAGTGGGGGCCAGAGGACATCACACCCGCAAACTTGGCTCGGTGTCCTCACCTCCTCTCAGCATCTCTTGCTGACACTTCCTTTCCTCCACTTGCCTGCCCTGTGACTGTACCGCTGCCTCCTAGACCTTACCTGCCCAGTGTCTCACACTCACACATTTGTTTATGCAGCCAGCCATTGCCTCAACAAGTGTGTCCTGATCTTCCTTAATAATAGCTTTGGTAACTGTTGACAAAACACATCTCTCTTCCATTATTTTACTTCATCTTACATGTGTATGTTTGCGGGTGGGTGAGGGGGTAGTGTTGGTTATTTTGTTCTTTTCTTTTGGCTCCTCCGCTCTCTGAGAATCCTTTCTAGCAGAAGGTCAGACAAACTAAAATGCATATCAGTGTATTCCATTGGGTTTAAAATGCCAGCTGTGCACGTACAGGATGAGAGAGCTGGCTATAAAAGTAGCAGTTGTACAGTGATATCCTTGTAAACCATGAGGACGATACAATTCTGTAAAAATGCTAACTGTTAAAAGAAAGAAAAAGGAAAAGGTAATCTCATGTTGGGCTACATTAATCAAGGTAGAATGCCCAGAATGAAGGAGGTGATAGTGTTGTCATGTTCTGTGCTGGTCTGATCATCCTGGAATGTTGTGCTCACTTCTGAGAATCCGACTGACTGGCTGTCAGGAGAGGAGACTGAACAGGATGGGAACGGGTCAGAAAGTCCTCTCTCTTATGAAACAGTTGAAGGGACTGAATTTTATCTTGGTGGAGGGGGTAAAAAAGGAAAAACTTGTTTTGTACATGCTCAGAGAATGGGAATAAGATCAGTGGGGAGGAGACGGGGAGATCTCACCTACATAGCAGGGATGCTAAAGATGGAATGAATGAGCTACTTCTGGAGAAAGCAAGTCCCCTGACACCGCAGATAAACAAGCTGAGGTAGGAGAGAAAGGGTCTTTAAGAATCAGTGCCCAGTACTTTCCACAGGTGGTGCTGAAAATGAGGAGTCCCCAGGGAGGCCTGGACAGATCCCCCAAGCCCAAGTCTCTGTCTTGTGTGACCTTAACTCCCAATCTCACTCATCACCTACTGGGACCAGGACACAGAATCTCAGACAGAGGTGTTCCACAGGCCTATTCAAATTGGAGAAACATTTGCTTAGAGAGCATCTTGTCCACCTCCCTTACTTTATGGAGGGGTAAACTGAGGTAAGTGAGGAGAAAGGGCTTTCCTGAAGTGGGCAGCAGATCATACAGTGTGATTCCTCTAATCAGACATTTCCAGGTACAATCAGTTTCACTCTTCTCCATATCCTAGAGTGTCTTTCACTTGAAGTCAGCTCCACATGCGTTTATTGTGCATCTACTAGGTGCCAGGGATTGCAGTCATCCTCAGAGGTGATAACTGCCACTGTAGAGTAGAGGAGGGCAGGCTTCTCCCCACTCTGTTACCTTCAGAGAGTGTTTCTGGATCTGAAATGATCTGCCTTATTCATCACTGGCAATCATCTGTCTTCTCACCCTGCCTGCTGGCAGCATTTCCAAATCCAGGTGCATCTTATCCCACTAGACTCACAGCTTCCAGAGTAGTGCTGCCTCACAAGATGTGTTCAAACACTGCTGAAGGAATGAATGCATGAATGAATAAAGAACGGTGCACAAAACTGACATGACTAGCCCTTGTGGAACCAGAAGAGTGGCCAATGCTCCTCGAGCTTCTTCACACATGTGCCTGGCTGCGTGCTAAGTGAGTGCTTCTCCCAAGCCGTCTTGTTAAATCCTCCCAGCAGAGCCCGGGAGGTGGTGCTATCACGGGCTTTATTGTTCAGAGGGAGAAATTGAGGCTGGGGAGGCTAAATAGTGCCTCATGGTCTTGATACTTCCAGCTTACCTCACAACTATTGGAGTTGTCTCCTGCCTCGTGCTCTCATTAGACTCCCTGGAGATGGGCGCCATGCCTGCTTTCCCGTCTTTCCCGCAGTGTCCCCTCCATAACGCCAGGTCCCAGTGGCACCTCTTTGTGTTCACTACACTCAGTGGGGTTGGATGAGAATCTGGGAAGGGACATGGTGTGGAAGTGAGAGCAAGTGGGAAATGCCAAGCCAGGGGGCTGAGAGCAGCAGAAGGCCGTGTCCATGGGGAGCCGTCTTCAGAGACCATCTCGTCCAAAGCCTCCCCTCCCATGTTCCCTTCTGGAGTCCACCTAAAGCAGCCTGCCAAGGAGTTTCCCAGGCCCTGCTTGCTCACCGCCAGTGACGGGGAGCTCAGTCTCTTTTGAGACATGAGATAACCCACGGAAATCGCTGAGTCCAGCGCCAAATGGTCCCCCGGATGGCTGTCTTGACTGAGTGCTTTTCAGAGCCAGGCATCTTTAGATCCACAGAAACTGTGATAGGCGGGCACTATTATCTTAGTGTGACAGAGGAGGAAACCAAGGCATAGAGTTAGGTAACTTACCCAAGGTCTCACAGCTGGTAAATGGCAGAATGCACTTCAAAGCCCAGGAACGCGGCCCTAGTGTCCTCCTGACCTGTTGTGACTCCCAGTGAAGTCAGTGTGAGCACAGATATCATGAAAATCTAGCAGACACACTAAAAAAGTAAAGAAAGCAGGTGAAAAGAGAAACATGCAGAATGTATTTTAATAATATATCTGCTTAAAGACAAAAAAAAAAAAAATGCCACCATTTTGACATATATTAATACAAAAACAAGTTATTCGTGAAATCATTCACGTGCTTCTTTGGCGACTAAGTCTTGGAACCCTGAGGTGCGGGTCTTCTTTACAACACACCTCAGTGCGAATTTACTGCATTTCAAGTGCTCAGGAGCGACTGTGTCCCAGCAAGCAGGGCCCGGGGAACTGCTAGCAGGCTGCCCGAGACAGAATCCAAAACGGAATGTGGGTGGGGAGGCATCGAAGAGATGTTCTCTGAAGATGGCTCCCACATGGACACTGCCTTCTGTGTTCTCTGCACCCGGCTTGGTGTTTCCCACTCATTCTCATTTCCCCACCAAGTCCTTTCCCAGATTCTCATTCGACCCCACTGAGGTGGTCACAGCACTGGACAGCGCGGTTCCATACAGAATGTCTTTCAAGGTGTCGGCATGGTAGGTGTCATGCCGCTGATGACTATTTTTATCACTGGTTGTTGGTGATGGTCTGGGGAGAAGCTAAGCCAAGGACCCCAAGTCTCAGGTATAAACACTAATGTCTCTATTCTTAATCTGAGATCTCCACACAAGAAGCTAGATGTCTTCCAGGCTAAACCAAGCTTCCTGAATCCTTGGCCTGTGGGTTGAAGAGAACCAACCCAAGTCTTGAGGAAAAGAGCCCCAACTGAGCCCTCTCCATGCCCTGGGGTTGGCTAGCCAAGTGCCATATGCAGTGAGGCCTCCTCTGGGTTTATGAGCCTGTGGACCATCTGATCTGGAATGTGATGTGTGGCTGGCCAAGCTGCATCTGGAAGGAAGAGGGCAGAGGCCCCTCCAGTGGCTCCTGAAAGCAATGCCTCTTTCATGCTCTAGGAAGATTAGCCTTTCAGCAGAACAAAGAAACTAATCCTACCATTTTTTTAATGCAAAACCTTTTCATGAAACCCTGTGGATTAAATGGTGTGGGGATAAGGGTCTGTACTGGCCCCTTCCTCTGCATTTTCTGGACAGCTGCTTACAGAGAGGAAGATAATGGGACATAGTGTTTTTGAACTTATCTGACCTGGGAAATTTCAGTGTATGCTGATACCTGGCTTCTGCCCTTGGAGACTGTGGGTGATTGGGTCTGGGGTACAGCCAGAGCTTTAGAACAAGTAAAGACCCTTGAGGGGATTCTATATGCTCACAAATTTGGGACACACAGTCATTTAGCCCTCATAGTAGCATGTGCTAGGTGTGGTTATGGGTCTCACTTTACAGATGGGAAAACAGAGGCTCACGAAGGTAAAATAACTGGCCCAAGTTCAAACCACCAGGAAAAGACAGGTTAAGGGTTTACCAGTCATGGTCTTAACCAGTGGTATGCTGACAAATATTTAACAAACAGATTCCGGTGGGGAGCAGTACCGACGTGCAGGATCCGCATATTTTCATGGTGTAACAACTCCCTCCATGACCGATTTCAAGATGCCAAAGTGATGTCACCGAGTGAGGAGGAGTCAGGAAGAGACATGCAGCCGGCTGTCGGTAGGGTGGGCCCCAGCACCCCTCAAGGTTCTCTTCACGGTAGGAGGGGGTCCTGCTGACTGGGAGGTAGACATGTGGCTAATATTTTTGAATTTGTAATCCTTGTCAAAAGAGAGCCTTAATATAGCCAATAGATAAAAAGCAGTATGTTCTCAGTAGAAGCTTATTTTACACATTTAAATCATAAGATCAAGCTCTTATTCAAGTGAGGCTAGCCTCAGGGTGGGTGAGGGGGCCCTTGTGGCCGCGGGCAGCTAGTGGCATGAGATCAGCCTCCACTCAGGGTCAGGAGTCCTGGGCTCCATGCCCACTTCTGCCCTCACTGGCCGTGTGGCCTTGGGTAAGTCCCTTCCCTTCTAGGCCTCCAGCTTCTTGAGTGTCCAGGAGGAGACTAGACAGCATGAGGACCCCTGGGGTGTGTTTTTTCAGGCTGACCTGGGCCCTTCCATGCCCCGTTTGACCCCAGCCCTCCTTGACCCTGTATTTATAGCCATGACTTCAGTCCTGCCGTTCCGCTAAAGCTGGTTCTCTGGCCCACGTATTTATAAACCCAACAGGGCAGAAATAGATGTGACGTTCAGGGAACTTGGCTGATTCTGTCAGTAGGCTGGGCTCGACGAGTCCGTTTGGAATGGGCTCTAGTTCCCCTGTGACCTGGGTGCTGAGATTCAGGGGTAATCCCAAATTAGAAGAGTGCTGGTTGGGGGGCATCACTGAGGCCTGGGAGTGGAGGGAGGTGGCAGAGGGCACAGAGGGCACAGAGCCAGGGACAAAATGGAGTGTTCTTTGTATTGTGCAAAATGACCTCTCCCTGGATCCTGAGACCCTCAGTGACCATCCCACATCCCCAGCACCTGTCAGGGCTCAAGCTAGTTGCTTTCCTGTTCTGAGACCAAGGGCGGAGACTCAGCTTCCTAGAATCTCTGTTGTCTCATCTGTTAAACAGGCTTAGTGGTAGGGACCTGTCTTATAAGGTTATTGTGGGGAATAAACAAAGCATAATTGAGAGAATGTGTTAGTACAGCCCCACCACAGTCAATTTCAACAAATGGTGACTCCTCAGTGCCCCCTGAACAAAAACCACAATTACTATGACAATAGCTGCATCTTACATATGTTATCTTATTCAATCTTTACCTCAGCTCTAGGATACCATTAGTATTATCCTCTCACTCATTGTACGGCATCTGTTTTACATCCAGGAGACAATTTAATAAACTTGGAAAAGAATATTCTCAAAGAAGTGATGCTAATCTATGAAATCATATTTTTATATACCAGATCATAAAAGACACTCAGTCCTAAATTATAGACACATTCATTGTGGAGCATTAAGATTCTAAATGGTGAACAATTAAATCATCAGAATATTAAGGTTTGCAGGGCTATGCTCCCGAGTTTGTCACCTAATATTGATTTTCTAGTTGCATATGCGAATTTGATGAAATAGTGGACTTGAAATACGTAGGTCATGCAAACACAGGATGGCATCTGTTAAGGTTTTTCATATCAATACTAATGACACACGGCACTCCCTGGTCCCCTTTCTTGCTTAATTATTTTTTCATCACACTTAGCACCATCTGACATGCTTTCTTATTTATTTATTACCCGTCCCCGGCAACTAACAGCTGAGCATCACCTGGGCAGGGTTTCTTTCTCACTCGTTAACCATGTACCTCCAGCGCTCAAAATAGCGGCGGCACACAGCAGGCGTTCGGTGAGTACATGTTGAAGGAATGAATGAGCGAATGACTGAGTCTCCACTCTGCTGGGAACACAACTGAAATTAAGTAAGATAAAGTAACGGGGCCAAAGTGACCCAGTCGTGGGGAGACTTAGCTGAGGGTGTGCTGATCCTCATCTCCCCTGAGACCACCCAAGTTCCCCAGCTTGGAGACACCTTCCCAGCCTCTCACTGTGTCCTCTACCAAGGGATGGTTTCTGGATGCCTCCAGGAAGCCTCCTAGTGCCACCTGATGCCCGTTGACCTGACATCCTGCTCCAGGAGGTGATGGGGGTGGAGGGAGGACATATCTGGGCAGGTAGTACAGCTGGTCATTGATGACTGGAGGCCAAAGCAAGAAGGAAGGAGGTCAAGATTGGTGAGTCTGTCCTGAAGGACTAAAGGGTGGGGGGTAGTGTGGGTCCTGCTTGTCTATCCCTCTGGGGCTGACTCTGCTCTCTGAAACACTCCAAGATGAGTCAGGTCCAGAGAGGATTCAGGGATAGCTTCAACCTGGGCTGCTACCACACTCACCAGCCCCTCTGTCCATGGTCTTTTTACAGCCGAGGAGAGTGAGACCCAGTGAAAGGAGAAGACTCTTCTAAGAATACATAGGAAGGGGATCTTGAAGGCTGGGCTTCCTCATCTCACAAGATCTGGAAGTTGGAGGGGTTTGGGACTCCCTCTTTGGAGTCATGAGGAAGGGACCCCACCTGCCTTGGCTCCCACCCCTTACTTGGGAGAGAAGCGGAAAGGCGGGCACATACTCCCAGCTCAGATTCATAAGGGCCATACCTGTCTTCCTATAGAGAACTCAGCTCTGGCCAGGCCAGACACCTCCCCCACCTCATGCTTATGCCAGGTGTTACCAGGCAGGCTTGGGGTAGGTAGGTAGGTAGCCATCTAGATCAGTTCTGAGTTACCCCTTCTCCCCAGGGTACCTCCATTTGGACCCTTGGGAGGGCACACACAGAGGTTATTAACTGCTGTGTTTTTGGCAATGGGCCAGGCATGGGGCATCTCCTCCCTCTCACTCTTTCATCCTCCCATCTTCTCTTCTCATGCATTCATTAGTTTATTCATTCACTTACTGCTTACACTATGTAGGTAGCGTAGCCTAGGGATAGGATATTTATGATATTTGGAGTTAGACCATCAGGATATGAATCCTGACTCAGCATATGAGCTAGCTGTATGAGCTTGGCAGGTCACGTAAACTCCATTTCCTTATCTGCAAAATGGGGTTAATAATAGACCTTCCTGACAGGGTTGTGTTGAAGATCAAATGAGTTCATGCGCACGGAGGGTCTGAAATAAGACCCGACACAGTAAACACTTCATAAACATCAGCTTTTATCATTGTTGTTGTCACTATGCCTGGCACTGTGCCAGGGACGGAGGAAATTGTTCCAAAATGTTCTTCCTGCAGCATTCCTCACGCCAGCCCTCGATTTGTCACCCCCACCCCATCGTCCTCCCACCCCCACCCCATGTCACTGCCGCCCCTATCACCCGCCATCGTGTCCTGTCCTCGCTCTGGCCTTACACCTCCAGAGCTGAGCCTTGCAGCTCCTCCCTTTCCCTCCCTCCCCTCCCCCCCATCGGCTGCAGCCTACATCACCGAGTCCAGGCAACTGAAGCCTGTCACAATCTGGCCACCTCTCTCCCAGCCTCAACTCCCTTTGCCCGGCCACACGTGCCAGAGCCTCAGCCTGTCCAGGATCCTGTGATTCTCCAATTCATTTTCAAATGGTCCTACCCTCTTGCCTTTACTGGGCCTTGATAGATGGACCCTCCATGCAACTGAAAGCCAAACACTTCCTTTTGGAGTCCCTCACGTCCAGCCGTCATAGTCCCCAGGAAGCCCGGCTTCCTGCCCCTCAGAATTAGGGCTCTGCCTTGGCATCTACACTGCCCTTTGTCTGCCACTTCTCTACTCTGTGAACGATGGGGAGTCATGGAGGGTTCTAGAACAGGTGAGCATCACATTCAGACGTGCCCTTAGGAGAATGGCACAGACCCAGTGTGGGATGGAGACAGGGGACGGCAGGTGGAGGCCTTCAGAGGAGTGAGAGTAATCTTCCTGGGCCCACTTTTCCCCTCTCCGACTACTCTAGTCTCATCCCCCACAGAAGCAGAGGCTGTGATTTCCCCAGCAGCTTGACTCAATGAGTCAAAACGAGGATCCCATGACTGACCCCTGCAATGTACCTACTTAAGCCCTGTCCCCAGCACCCCTCACTTCTTCCCCCTTCCTGTCACCACAAAGCATCAGGGGCACTGCAGATGGTATGTCCTCACAGGCCTGCGCACACCAGCATGTGGGCTCCAAATACTGGCCTCTTGAGCATTGCCAGGGATCAGAGGGTGAAGGGTCTTTTTCCATTGAATCCCTTTATCAGCCCTGTGAAGTAGGCCCTATTTCAACCTATTTCACAGATGAGGACGTGACACTCAGAAAGATGAGGAGACCTGCCTAGGATCAGGGCGCCCTTGAGTGACGGAGGAGGTCTCAGCAGGCCCTCAGAGCTTTGTGGAGAGACATTGTAGAACATGTGACACTCAGCCAGACCCCTGGGCCTGGGGCCCTGCCTGGGATCCTAAGAGGCGAGGGGAGGGGAGGCTGACCACTCGGAGCACGTGAGTGAGTGAAAGTACAGTTCCGTACCTGGGCGAGTGTGTCTACTGGCTGTGTAACCTGGAGGAGCCCTTTCCTCTCTGGGCTCAGAGTTCCATTCTCTGTGGTGAGGACAACAGGTTTGCTGGATTGTGTCAGCTCTGCCTGCCCAGCCTTGGTGTCCTAGAGCCTGGGGCCAGATGAAGGTGTGGATGTGGGGGGAGGTAGAATGAGCGGCCCCCTCCCATTTCTGCAGAGGCTGGAGTGGACCCTCTCCTGCCACAGAAGGGCCCGGGGTGAGCATCACGGCCTTCTTTTTCACGACCGCCATGTGACTCTGGATATGGAATTTACCTCTCTGTGCCTCAGTTTCCACTCATACACTTGTGCCGCCC